>FLRD01001150.1:0-17896 GCA_900088485.1 Plasmodium ovale wallikeri
AAATTATTCTTCAGAACAAATTAGGTTATTTCGTTTTTACGTAATATAAATGATTTTTTTCCGCATTTTTTATTTTATTTTTCAACGAAAATTGAGTTATATGCATTTTACGTATGAATTATCATTTGATGCATCAACAGAATTACTACCATTTTTCATTTTAAAATTACATATTTTCTAGAGGGTTGTATCCTATAAGATGTCTGCTAATCTGCGGATTCATGTTGTCCACTTCATATGCATCTTGTATTGTTTCGAAAGTTTCATCTTCATCTATATTAGACGTAACCATATTTTTCCTTAGAAACCTGGTACGTAACCAGTGTCCCATTGGACTGAACTAATATAAAGATAAAAAATATAAGGAATATATATATTTGGTAGGTATAAATATGTTGCAAAAGAAGGAAACTCGTAGAATAAATTAATTTTTATATTCTATTTCTATTTACTCTATATAGAATGAAAAGTATAAGTGAACTTCCCAAAAATGGAAACAAAACTGCCATGGGAGTAGTAGAAGATAGCAGAGAAGATTCTTCTGTTCCACCTACTGATGCAGAAGAATGTACTCTTTGTTGATCATTTTCTGATCTTAAAGCATCATGAAATTCACCAGAACCGTCCTTTTGACCTGATTGTAACATTCGAGATCGCCCTGTATCCTGTGATGAGTGATCCTTAAACTTGGTACATTTAAAATTTAATAATTCGTTATTTCTGTAAGCTTCCTGAAGGTGTTGTAAAACAATACAATATGTTTCTTTTTGTGGTTTTTTACAGTCCTCAATAACTTCTTCATATACTCTACGCCGTTCATTTATGTATTGTTCATTTTCCGTACTACAACCATATTTATCAGCATACCATTTGATTTTACTAAAATCTAAGACATAATCATACAGCGTTTTCATTTTTTCATACTGCTTTCTTTCAATATGGAAAAATTCATATTTACACGTCTTATCTACTTCAAAAAAAGTAAAATAACGTAAAATTTCTAAAATAATCTTCGCTGAATCCCGACCTATATCGAACCCGAGGCTTAATAGACGATCATTTATCCAACAATTCAAATATTGGCAATTATCATCCTTAAATAAATTTAAAGGTCTCAGATAGCTAAAATAATCTAAATTTCCTCTAAGACTTAAGCAAAAGTCGTAAATCCCATTTTTATCAGGAAATGTATTTCGTAATAAATCACATGCTGCAGAATTGACAGCAAATTTATGATCCTTATCCAAATATTTATAATGCTCAACAGATTTTAGGTGATTCTTAAAATCGTTCTATGAATAAATAGTTAAAATTAAAACAGACATGTAGGTAAATACCAATATTTAGCATAGACCCTTGAATGATATATGATCATGAAATATGTATATTATTAAATAAGTATAAATAAATAATGTATTGAAAATTTTATATATACTGGATCTGTCATTATAAATGTCTTCTTTATAAGATGCTATGTATGTATATAATTAAATAATGGTACTTATAATTATATATACTTTAATAATAGCATATATAAATGATATATAAGTGTATATGTTATTTTAACATAAAATAATCTTAATTTGAGAATACATATTTCTCATTTAAAATATTTGAATTATTTTAAACTAAGATTAAATTATAAAAGAATAATTATGTCTATATATAAAAGAACAATTATTAATAAATAAAGAAAACATAGTATGAATATGAATATTATTAAATAAAGCGAATATATTTATTCTAATTCATTTTAACACATATAATTCATTATTTAAATTCCATAGTATTGAGCGCAATATGTTGTTAATAACTATAACTACTTATAATTTATATTTTTCATCGAATTATACACCTATTACCATTTAAAACAAAAGAATAATATTTTCTGAAATAATGCATTCTTCTTAATAAATAATCATATTATTAGAAAGTTTTTTGCATATATAGATATAGTTTCACTAAAATATTTTTTTCTCCTTATTAGTAATAACAGTATATGATATATTTATGTAAAAGTGAATCTTAACATTTTATAATGTTAATATATTTGCTTACTAGTATTCTAACATGGAGAACTCATTTATGTATAAATATTGTTCTCTCATAAATTTAATATTTTATAATAAGTTTTCTTATCCCTATAATTTTTGTAATGTATTAAAAATAATATTTTTTATGGTGAATATATTCATTTAAATAAGTCTCCATTCTATCCTACCTCTTTATCTACACTTTTTTCCTTTTGGTATTTTCATTATTATAATAATATAACGCACTTATTAATTTCATAATATATAAAAATTTTCCATTACACTAGTTGTCTTTTTCAATATTTTTTGGAAAGATATAAAAGTACCATAGCTATGTTTATTGAAGCAATGATATTGAATACTCCTAAAAATCTTTTTTTTTTAATGGATAATTTATTACGTTATGACAAAAATATGTGTTTCCTAGACCATTTTTCATTTATTTTTCTATTTATACAAAAGAAGAAATAACCATATGTTATAACTATTTAATTATGATAATATAATCATTTTTCTGTTCTATATTTGAAAAAAAAATGAATAAAAAAATGAGAAATAATAAAATTTTTTAACGAAAGCATTTAAGTAATAATGCGGTTACTATTTATATTTATTTTTTATTGATTATATGCTTTTCAAATTATATCTTAGAGAATTATCAACAGAGAAGCGTATAAAATTATGCAATATGCAGTGAACAGGGAAAAAAGTATATTATTAATATAATCATTATTATTACAGCATAACGGATATATTACTATAAATTTTTTTATTTTTTTCCTGGGCTTGTTCAATTTATACATTATTAGTTCGTAATTTATTTTGTTCCATTTTTTTATATACATGTTTACATAATTATACACATAGAGGCCAATATTTATAAGGTATAATAGTATTAATCCTTTTTCATTTTAATTTGGAATCTCCTTATATTATTTAGATAGTCAAATGTTTCTTTTATATGTTAGTTATATGTTTTCCATAGGATCTGTATTTGCGTGCGCTATATATTACGCGGAAATATTTTATTATTAATATTATCACAAAATTTGAGTAAATAGTTATGTATTAATGTTTTAATTTTTTTTTAATATGAATATATTTTACAGAAATTATGAATTTTATATATATCCTTTTTAATTGTTAATGGTTATCCATAATTTATTAAAATTATGTTATTTTTTTTTTAAAATAATATGAATTATATTATTAAAACTTGCATTCAAAAAATTACTGAAGTTCTTATTTGTCATTTTATATCTCATTTCTCTAGTAATTCTATAAATTTTTTGTTCTTAAATAATTGATTTATGTGTAACGGAAAAATTAACAAAAATAATGTACATATATATATATACTAATAAATACTTTATACAAATAAAGCAAATAACCTTATTACGTATTACTCAAATTTTCTAAAAAAAAAAAAAAATTGCTTATTATGTTATAGATATAATTTAATTTTTAATTAATGATAAACTCAATTTATTTCAAAAAAGATTTGCTTCCAGTGTTAAGGATTCACTACATACACTTATGATAATTTCCGTGCAAGTAACATAAATTTCTTAATTATTATGTTTTGTTAAAAATCAAGTTAACAAGCGTATTTAATACTAATAACTTATTTATTTGTGAATACAGTATTTAAGTTTTAATTAAGAAAAAAACCCTAATTATATATAATATTAATATTTTCTATTCCTGTTATTTATTTGTTTAATTTCACCATTAATATTTCTTTTTGCACCTTATGGCATTTCATATTTTTCCATTATAAATTAAATATTCTATATCATTCAAAATATACATAACTTGATTTGTGTATCTCCATATTTTTAATAAAAAAGAAAATTGATTTATGCATAAGTAAATAATTGTTTTATTATATTTTTAAGATAATTTTTAAATATATATAAATTATGCATTATTAAGCATATTAATTTATATATTTGTGTATTTATAGATGCATTATAGACTTTTATGCTCATGCATGCTACACTTATAAGTATAAATGAATTCTCTCTTTTAATAGTGTTTTATTTTATAATAATTTATTTAGACTGTAGAGAAGTATTATCTGTTTTTTTCTCTGCCATAGGAAAAAATAAAATATTTATCCCATTTTTCTTTTTTAAATAATTGATTATATTTTTATGTTTTGGTTAAATTAAAAAACTTTTTATATTTTAAACAAGTCGTTTCATAAGGAATCTTAATAGTGCACTATTTTTGTTACGGTTATTTCTATTATATTTTATTATATATCATTTTTATTGTGCATATTTTATTTTCCCTTTACTTATATAAGAGTGAATGCCTATTGTTTCAGATTTAATAAATCAATAGTTATTTCTTATAATTATATAAACTATATTAAATAAAATATTTTATGCTATAATTACAAATTATGCACTAGAATGTTTTGTTGTGCAAATATACTGCAAAATTTTATAATGATATCAAGCATTAAAATTAATACAAATAGTTGTTACGCAAATATTGATTTTATAAAGAATAATGCAAGAAACTTATTAATATTTTTATAAGAATTTATCATATATATACATAATAATTTATTACTCCTATATTGTCCATACTAGCGTGTGAACATATGATGTTATAATATTTTAACCTCTAAATATTCTTTAAATGCTATAAATATCTTTATATATAATTATTGACTATTAAAAGAAAATGATAAGATATATATATGCATAGAAATATATTACATAATATTATTCAAACTATGCCATTAAATTGTAGAAATATTTGAATTTCTAATGTATTTTAAAGCAGTTAATAAATATAAATATTTTTTAATAAATATTTTCTAATACGAGAGTTCATTTAGATTTTTCTGAAATATTATATTTCAGAACGAAAAAAAATATCTGTATATAAAATTAGAAAAGGTGTATTAAAAACAATATAAACTTAAACAAAACAAATAAAAAAAAGTATATATATATATCATAAAAAAATAATAAATATAAAGATTTTACTAATTATTCATATATGTTTTTATAACAGAATATACACAGATTTTATAATAGTATGATAACACTTTTGGAATGAATAAATTATGAAATATATATTTTATCCAATATAGCGAAAAATTGAAACATTGAACAATCATTTTTTTTAACTATAAATAGGAAATAGCTTCTTCATTTTTATTTTACTTATTAATTATATTACTAATGAATATATATTAGAGATGGTATTTTATTAACAAGTGAAAATATAAAATTATGTGTAAATTTTTTATACCTTTTACGAGCTATTATACCCAACATTATTTCTTCTATATTCATAGTTTTGCAGTGGTTTTGTAGTATAATAATCTATATTCTCTTTAGTTTTTTGTTTATTATATTATTAGATATAAAAGATCCAATATGACTATACTAAAACATATAATAAGAAATGTAAATATTTTTTGTAAGAATATTTTTGTTATAGTTATGGAATTTTAATAAATACCAAAAAATTAATATAATTTGTATATTATTTATTTTTGAAGAATTTTTTTTTTTTACTTTATATATGATGAAAAGAATAAAAGAGACTCCAAAAACTGTTTAGCCTGAATTCAGGACTATTGACCAAGGTGTAAAATAGTATATATGCCTTCCCTATAGTTCTCCAATTTTAGGATATTTATTTGTATAGTGAGGCATAGAATCTCTTTCACTTACATGAACATTGTATGTTTTATTGTTACCTGTATATATATGATAAGTATTGTAAGCATAGTGTAATGAGTAATGATCAGATATGAGATAAGGGCTATATTCTATATTATAATTATTAATATCACATTTATGATAGTACATAGTATTTTTATACACTTATTTAATGAATTGAAAGATATTTTCACATTTATTATTATAATTTTTACGGGCATCGAAATTCATATTATCTCAATTTTCACAATAATCATCTAATAATTTCATTATATCCATGTATTCTGTAGGTTCATTCAACTTTAGTTCTAAATTAAAATTTGTGAGATTAATAAATTTAGTATTAAAGTATGTTTTAATTTTATCAATAGCTTCTTCTTCCTTACAGTAAATAGTTTCTAATTTTTTAATATGATATACTGCTTTACTGATAGAGTAGTTTAAGTCTCTAGAGTATTTTTTATAAATATTTTCATGCCATTGTGTGTATTTTATTGTATGTTAACTATGAAATTTACTATTAAATTCTTAAACTCAAGAAAGAAGTTTTAATGGAGACTGAATAAACGCATTAGTATTTTCCAACTTATGATATTCAATTTCATTTATAAATTCATCATTAAAATTAGATGATGATTTATTGAAACCATGGTAGAGATAAATAAATAATAATAAAAAAATTCACATGACATACTGAATAGAAATTACATCATAGAAATAAAGAAATATTTTACTTATTAAATAAAGTGAAACATGTATATATCTATATATATAAGTTATTATCACAGATAAAAGCGATTAGGAATATGATACCATATTAAAATAATATGAATAAAAAAAAAATAAAATAAATATATTATAAAATATGTATTTCTATAGATCGTTTAAACAGAAAATATGATAAAGACATATTAAATAATGAAATTATTATGATGTGTTTAACATAAAAATTTGTTAAAAGTATATCCGTTATTTTAAAAAAATTGAAGTATTATTGTTGCTTTCATTAATAAATTATATTATTATTAAAAATTTTATATAATAATTACATATTTCATAAATTTCAGTATTTATGTTTAATAATAAAGGGGCAGTATAGATAAACTTGAATTATTCCTTTTTTGCATATCTTATATTACACAATTAATGTTTATGCTAACATAATAAAATATAATAAATATATGTAAATATAAATTCTTATTTATAAGAATGTATATATATTAGTTCTTTATTTAATTATAAGATCCACAAAATTCGAAATCTATTAATAAAGAAAAATATTTAATTTTAATATTATTTTTTTCATTGTAAACTACAATATTTAATTTATAGTTATCATTTAGCTATTTATTATTACTATAACTAATATAAATGTATATCATGAAAATAATTTAAATACAGGATTCAGGAGCAAACATAAACACAAAAAGTAACACACCAATAGTATCATTATGAATCTTAAATTGAAATATATATAAAATGTTATAGTATGAATTTACTGTGTATATCCAATATCACCCAACATTGAAATTTTTATAGACACATTTTCTGTTTTTAGAGTTAATGAATTTTTTCTTTTATATTTTTATTCTTTTAGTATATATTATAACCATAATTATATTTAAGAAATAATATAATACGCTAAATTTTTTTTTAAAAGAATATATATGGCTATGTTTTGTAAAAGTTTAAGTTATTTTAGTGTTATTAATAAGTAAAAGTTTATCTACTGTATATTGATGGGCATATAACAACACATTTGCAAAATATATTTATCAGTGCACATTGCTTTAGATAGAAAAAAAAATATATTACATAGATATTTATTTTTTCAAAGATATATTAATTTGTTAAAATGTATAAAAAGTAAAACTACTGCGAATTTTAAAGTTGTTTATTTTGATTGCACCTTTCTTGTAATTTAATGATAAAATCAGGGTGGTAATATATATGCATGTTATGCAAAAATTAATAATGTTAATAGATTAATTATTAAATAAAGATAAATTTTTGAAAAAATTTAATATGATACATTTAAATTCCCAATTATAATCCAATACCGAATTATTATTATTATTACCCAACCTTTATAATGACACACATTTCATGCAATGCTTTAGGTAAATATATTTTGATACATAATATAATATGTGGATAAAAAATATTAAAAATTATAATACTGTCAGAATTATTAATGTTAATGAGTTAAAAATAATTCATTTATTCTATATTTAACAAATAGGTTTAGCGAATTTTTATTTATTTTTTTCACTCAAATAATTAGATATACATATATTCCCATACAAGCTAAGACATATATTTTGCGTTTTATTTATGGATTTATTACATGTTCACTCACACAATTGCCTTAATGTAATTTTAACTATATCGCTTTTTGAAATTATTATTTGTGATACATGCGATACAATGTAATTAAAATATGTTTCCCTAATAGAATTTTTAAAATTATATTGTTTGTAAAAGAAAAAATATGCAATAAAAAAATTTCTAGCACTTAGTGACTACTATTTTGAAAAATATATTATTTTTCACAAGTTTACAAAATTTTAGCTCTTATATAACTTTATGGACTTATATTTTTGCAAATGTCTTGACTTGTGTATATACTATATTTATTTAGTGCATTAAGTGTAATTGTTTATCATGATACTAAATTTGAATTTAATATATTATATTTAGAATATATGTTTTTATTCTATGTATTTTCAATATTTCAATGTTTGCAAATTTTGTTTTTTATTACTTTAAGTGTATAATATTTTTATATTGCAGCATTAGTAGAATTCTTAATGTAAATAAATTATTATTTTTCACTCTTTCTGTAGCTGTATTAGTTTTTATGATTTTATTGCATTTTTGCAATGCAAAATTCTACATTTATGTTACTTTTTCAATATAAATTTGATAAAACTTTTTGAAATTTTTTTTTTTTCTTTTAACATTGACATTTCATCGAATAATTGAATGCAATAGTAATTTTTCTTTTTTATAATAATATTTTAAAGCTAAAATTATATTTTTTGTTTTACAATTCATTTTTTGACATTAACTAATAATTATAAAATATATAAGTTTTTTAATTTTAATTAATTCATAAATTTCTTTTAATCCCCTCAATAATTTTTCATATTGCTTCAAGAAACTTTCAAATATTCATTTAACTTGTCAACTTGTGTTGAAAATTATTTGTTTATTACATTTCGAATTAACTTGTAATATATATACATAATATATCATTTATATATATATTTACTATTAAGAAAATAACAATAATTTTAATTTATCTTTTCTTTAATAAAACTATGCGAAAATATTCATTTGCATTAATAGATTTGTTACTAATATTCAACAGGTGAATATGCTAATTTGTAGTTCCTGTTTTCCGAATTCGTGTTTAATATTTTAGAAGTATGAGTAAATTGGTCAATTCCTTCACCTAAATTATCTCTTGCACTTATATTGCTGAATATACGATGACATATCCACATGTCTAATGGGGTAAACTAACATTAAAAAAAAAGTTTACGTTCAAAAATGCAACATTTCTATAATAATAAATAATTTATGAATATTTTTAATGAATGTTATAGGATAATAATATCTTAAAAAATATATACTATTAACCTTATGCAAAATAAATAATATGAATGATATCACTATAACTATAATGACTGGAACTAAAATGGAAATCACAATATTATGTTTTCTGGTGGATGGTAACAATTTTTGCATTCCTTCACATGAAAATCCAGTTTCCATGAATGTATTATATTGACTTCTAAACATTTCTAATCCATTACAAAAATCATCATCATCATTTTGATGACATTCCGTTAAACAGTCGTCATAAGAAGATACAATGTTTTTAGCGTATGTGCAAGGGGGGACATCGGCTGATTCCTTGACATTTATAATATTATTGAAATTATATTGGAGATTAATTAATTTTTGAAGTTTTTCAAATAGGTCATCATTTATGTGTTGTATATATTCTCCGCATATATCTAATTCTACGTATTCATCATATCCGATCATAAAATTTTTGTACAGCGTTTCAATACTGGAACTAGATTTTTTGTCATTTATTAATTCGCGATGAAGTCTATAGCTCAAGTACCTACATGCTTCGGGCTTATAAAATAAAGAATTTTCATTTAAATCGGTTAAATATTTTAGGCCATTTGCACAAGGATTGACAAAAGAAGAATTAACTTCATTTTTTATGTGTTTGTTAAGAATGTCTTCGCATTGTCCTTTTATCAGTTCACCGTCATCGTCAGTATCTCTCTCAAAAATATTTTCATATTTAGATAAAGAGCTGACAAATCCATACTAAAACGAAAAATAAAATTATACTAATAAAATACATATAATAGTATTACTATCAATGGTTTTTAAATGTTATTTTTTGAGAAATGGAACAATAAAATATAAATTATAAGTAATATTAATTATAAAAACTGTAATTGTACTATGGTTTCTGTCATCCTAAGTAAAATTCCATTTTGATATTTTTGAGTAGAATGAAATAATTAATAACACTATGTTATAAATGTTTATACGTTTAAAATAGGGATTCATATTCTGTTGACATATTATGTGTTTTATTTTTACTAAATACAAAGTTTGAACAGTTACACTGTAACATTGTTCATAAAATTTACCTTTAATGTTATAATACAAAAATTACATGAATAATCGGGATTGAGTGCATTTAAGCTTGATAACAGCTAAATATAAAATAGAAATATAATATGTTAAATAATAACGTTATATTGAATTATACAATTTACCATAATAGTTATTTAATTAAGAATTATATGATGCTATTAATATTTTAAATAAAAAATCTCGCTAATTTTTGCTTTGAAAAAATGCATATTGCTATATATTTAATTATGTATTTTCATTCTTTGGCTTAAATTTGGTAAATTGATTAATTTTTTCACTTACAAACATGATAATATTTTAACACAATTGAATCATTTTTTTGTTTTTACTACAAAGATATACATTATGTCTAGTCTTGCGTAACGTCTAAAAACATATATATAAATAGACGAGATTATGATTACTTAAAATTTCATGTGTATTGTAAAAATTATAAAAATAAGCAAGAGAAACACATTATTAAAATTTAAAGATAAAAATTTATAATAAATGAATTTTTATTAGATGAAAAGTAGTTATAATGCAAAAGTTATTATATTAATTGTAACTGTGAACTTCATATATGCGCAAGATAATTCGTTTATTTTTGGTACATTCATAAAAATATTATTATTTCATTATATTCTGTAAAAAAATTGTCCTAATATAGCATGTAACTATTATTATGTTATAATTAAAGAAAATAATCATATACAATTAAATATTAAGATAAATTATAATGTCAAATAAAATTTTTATTAATAGTTTTAAATGGGGAAAGAAAAAAAGAGAGATTGTATACCTTTTTAATTACGGCATCTGTAATTATAATACAAACAATATAAATATTCTTATACATTAATGTTTTTTAATGTGATGATTTTAATTGTCATTCATGTTATTAATGATTTATTATTTATTTATACAACATATAATATCTTTCTATATTATCATTATCATACAGTTTGCAGATTATATTATTATTTGTGTCACTATTATGTAAAAAAATTGTAATACCACATCTGAATAAAAATATATAATATATTTTAGTTATTAAGATAGTCATGTAGTTCTTTTAAATAAAACTGAAACATTTCTTTCCTATTCGAGTTAGTTTTTTTTAACTAAGAAGCGTTATACTTTATTTATATTGGTTCAATAATAATATTACATTTTAGTATTATTTTTATTTATTGCAGAGTATTTACATTATAAATTACTTTACATGATTTTATAATGATATATATACACCGTTACATATACAGCATTAATTAATAAATATTATTCATTGAATATACATCTATGACTTTTTGTTCATCGATTTAAAATTTTTTTTGCAGAATTCTAATTATGTAATTCGTTATTTCAACACATTTTTCAATGTGAATCCTGAATTACACCCATTTGCTCCTATTTCAAACACTTAATGTTGAAACCATGTTATATGGATTTTATTTTTGAGTATGAATAAATTTTATCCTTAAAATGCATCTTACTTTATTATACGCACGCACTATATTTTTAAAAGATATATTTTGTGAGTGAATATAATTATTGAAAAAGATAAAATGCTACACAATTTTTAGTATCATGTTTTTACTAACAAAATGTTATATATTAAAATAAAAAAAAAAAAAAATTACTAATGAATAAAATATAAAAACATTTAATGCAGGCATCCAATTATATGACATAAACTACAAGGAAAAAAACATAAAATTTTATGTGTATTGTTACACAGAATTTGAAGCATATTCTTATATTTTATATGTATAAGTCGTGTATCATTATGAAAATTCACATTTTCCATTATGAATATGAAAATATACTTTGCATAATAAAATATATTAAATTAATCCAATAAATGGTATTATAAAATAATGGTGATGAAATTATTGAACTAATAAAGTGCTACATAAAGTATTTATATTAATTTAAATGGTATGAATTTACATAAAGGATATACCTTTAGAACATTAATTAAATATTTTGTATTTTTACAGACTTTGGAATGGGTAACTTGTAAAATATAATTGTTGCACCGTTAATGTATTCATTTATGCATATAAGCTCTATAATTAAAAATATTTAATTATTTTTCTTATGATATTAAATTTGTGTATTCCTATCAAAACAGCATGAGTATTTATATTTTATGAACATTTAAAACGGTATTTTTCTTTTATCCTGTAATTTATTTGTCAAACGCAATAATGAAAATGTGTTCTAAGTATCTTTCATAAAAAGTACACTTTGTAGCTAGATCTATTTTCAGTGATATGTTTGCAGTTATATATAATATATAACTTTAATCTTAATTGGGCATAATTACGTTGAGATTTTTTAGAATCTATTCTATCTGTTGTTATACATTTTGTTCTATTTATTTATTACGGAAATGTCCTGTACTGCTTTATGTCTGAAATTTCTTCAATTGTTTTTTTCTCTTAATAGAATTCTCCAACCTTCGAATTATCAATAAAAAATGTACTAATTTTTTTATTTTTTTCCTAATATTAAACTAAGGAATGTAACTTATTTATTCAAGTGTACCTCATTTATTTTAATTATATGGCTTTTTTACACATTTATAGTATATATACAGTTTTGTATATTTTAATTAAATTAGGAATAATTTTAGCAATTCGATAAAAATGGTTAAACTTTTTAGTTTTGCATTATAGAAGAAAATGTATAATACAACAATGAATCTATAAATTATGTTTAATAACAAAATAAATTATATTAATCTATGTATAATATACAGTTAATGAATTTTTTATTTTGTTTACCTCTTATATTTTGATATAATTAACGAGATACAGAATGATAAGAAATGTAATATCCATAATTTTTGGAATTTTCCAATAATTCTTGTGTATCGTTCTCTGTAACAATGTTTAGTATTCTATTTTTTCCTAAGCGTTTTCTTTATTTTGGAATACATATCTACAAAACAACTTATAATAAATGTTGTGAACTCACATAAAATTATTATTTCACTTACATACTATAACTACTAAAATGCAATTAGAAATAGATGTATTATTATATTATTATTATTTTTTCATTTTTGTTTTTTCTTATATACCCCATCCATATATTTTGGTATTTTCCATAATATATGAACTTTAACAGTATACAATATATCTATTAATTTAATTTAACAAGTTAAATATAAATTAGTGAATATCATAAAATTTTAATTCTTGATTTGTAAATACTTAATTCATAAAATACCTGATTGTACATTGTTTATATAGTTTTTCTTATTGACTTGTTGTTATATAGTTCATAAGCATGGTGTATTATTTTATATTCATTAATGACTCGTATATTAATACATAAAAAGAAGTATCTAATACCTATGTTGCAATAATAATTTAAATATAACATATGAATTACTTCTATATATTTATATATAATTTTTATTTATTTAAAATAATGCATATTTATTGCATAAATTTCTGTTGAAATAAATAGATGCATCTTCCCTTACCCTGTTACTATAAAATGCATATACTTTAAATAATTATAGGCTAAGAACTAAAATAATATTTTTTAAATTTTAGTTATACACATGTTTCGTATGTGTAGAAATATTTCTTAGGTAATTATTTCAGTGCACATATTGTTATAGTGAATGGGTAATAATTTCTTCAAAATTTTGTGCCCTTGAGAAAAAATAGGTGAAGCAATGAGAACTTAAGATGAAACATTTATTTTTTAATGTTAATAAAAAAAAAGTTGACTTCTTATTTAAAATATTTTATGGATGTTTAATAAAAATATTAAAAATATTAATTCTGATAAAAAAAAATTTAGCTATCTTTTTTATACATTCATTAAAGAAATAAAATAATCTATTATTTCCTTAAGACACAAACTGCTTAGTTAAAGCATTATATTTTGTGTTTTATTAATTTTTGTTTATTCTAGAACATTGAAATTGTAGGAAAATAATTTATTTTACAAATATTATATAAAACATAAAGAGATTTTTATTTCTCTTTTGTATATATGGATTCACACACTTGGATGGAAAAAAAAAAATTAATATTATTTTTAGATATAGACTACTCTAAAAAAATAAATGTATATTTATTTAATAATGAAAAAGTATATATGTTCATTAAATAAATGTGATATTATTTATATTTTTCTTGTTCTCCATGTATGAGAAGGATATTTATTTATGAATAATTTACTAAGATATATGTCATCTACTATAATAATAAAATAAGCACTCGTATATTACTTTTCATTACTTTTATAATTATGGATGATACAATCTTTAATATATAAGGAAGCTTAAATTGAGATGTACTATTACAAAAAAGGTACTTGGCTTACTTGATAAAAACGCGCACTTTAATATTTCCTGTACTTAATTAACATAAAGCATAAATGGTAAATATTTTTATAAGTTTTTTTATATACCCATGAGAGGGTTAAAAAATTTATTTAAATATAAAAACAAAATATAATAAATAATAATTAATTATTATATCACTTAAACAATAAAAATATACTCATGTAACAAAAAATTTAATAATGAATATATAATTTGCACAATTTACACTGATGTGTAAACATAAAAGTTCTCACTGAGGAATAATTTTATTTGATACATAGTTAACATTATTATTAAATTTTCAGAATAACATAATAAGCTCTAGGTAACGTTGAAAAAATAATAATAAAGTTAATTACGGAATTTAATGAATATACTATTTATAAAAAAAAATATAAAGCATACCTTAATATGATACTTACATAATGTTGTAGAATCAAATGACAATAAATGCTTAAATATAATTTGCATTCTTTCTATTTTATTCTTTTATATAAATTTTAAATATATCTTTTTTTTTGGAAATATGAACTTGATATATAATATTTATTTGATTATGGCTTTATGATGAAACAATTATTAATATACATATTTATTGATTTTTACCATTTTCCAATTATTGATAGGAATTTATTTGGTGATATATGTATTTTAATATTAATGACTTAATTATTTAATTGGCTATTTTTCTTATATACATGCATAGAATGTTTAGCTATTTATCTTCATAAGTACATTTACTATATTTGCATATAATGTGAATGAGATAAATTGTGTTAAAATGTTTTTACACTATTAACAAATATATTTCTAATATTTCGATATTTATGCATTTTTTTTCTTTAAAGGAAGAAGAGAATAAAACTTATTTTTTTTTATAGCACAAAGAATGGATATAAATTCCTAATTATTTTTATGCTTTTATGTTAAATGTCCTTCTATATTCCTAATATTTTTTGTTACATTTTTGATATTTAACTTATGAAATAGCATATTTGAAGATTATATACACCCATTTTATTGCATACGTTCACGAATTTTATTCGTTTAAACGGTCTTATAAGGGAAAAAATATTTTAATAATGACTACTTCATTAAAATAAATATGCAGAATTGTTAATGTTATTTTCTTAATATGTTTATGCAGTTTATATATTATATTTTCTTAACATAGTTTTTCTATATATATTAATTAGTTTTCTGAAAAATATAAATATAATTCATTATTTACAATAAATTACGTATTAATGAAAATATTTAAGATCTAC
Source organism: Plasmodium ovale wallikeri (assembly GCA_900088485.1). Lineage (NCBI taxonomy): Eukaryota > Apicomplexa > Aconoidasida > Haemosporida > Plasmodiidae > Plasmodium > Plasmodium ovale. The sequence goes on from FLRD01001150.1 coordinate 16,016, forward strand.
AGTTCGCTTGCCTTTCTTATGTATCTTATTTATTACCTGTTATTTTATATTATTATGCGAATACTCAATTATTTTTTCCGCATTATTTGTGTACTACTGCGTTTTATAATTTCTTTCTTGTACCTCTTAATATTTGAAAAAGTTTTTAATTTCCATAATATTATAACTATATTGATATATTTCTCACTTAATAGTGTTTGTGACACACTAAGTGCTTTTCTCTAATATAAACAACTTACAAACTTTGTTCAACAAGGTATGCTATATTATATCTCCTTATATATGTATCTATTGATTGATACTTATAATTATTCAGTAATAAGCCGTAGGTCTTTCTTGCTATGTTATTACACATGCTTTTGGTATTTCTTATTTGAGGATGTAACCAGAGGTCGAAATGCATAAACTAAAATTGAGTAAAACTTTATGCATTTAAAGTTATATTCCATAAATGATAATCATGTAATATGATAGTTCACTACGATGATTATCGTAGAATATTTTTACATTTAATTGCAGCTTATAATAACTTTATACAGAATGAGTAAAGAGATAATCCAAAGATTGTGCCGAATATGTGTATTATGGTATAAGATGCAGTGCCTTGTTCACCAAATAATGTTGCATCTTCACCTCGTGGACCAGTTAGGTTAATTTTTAATATCCTGTTAACTGCTTGCTATTCAACCTGGTCTACACGTGCTACATTTTTATCACTATTATATGTTAAAAAAGATAATTTTTATACGTCAATATGCTTTTCAATATACTTATTAGTCTCTGTGCAATATGAATTACGTTGATTGGAGCACAATCATTCTGCAAAGTCAATACATAATATAGGCATTTTTAATGTAATTGCAATATGTATGACAAAGTAATTTTTCAATTTTTTCACTTAATTTAACATTATCTTTTCCATATAATAAAATTACATCATACATTTTTTTAAATTATAAATTTGGATCATTCCCATTATAGAAAATTTACAGTCACAGTCTTCATAAATTTTGTTACCATATTGTTCCCACGTTTCAAAAAATATATTAACCTGAGAAAAGTCAAATTGTTTACATACTACTCGGTCGTAAAACCGGTACCTTAAATAAACACAATGCTTTCGCTTATTTCTATTTATAGTCTGAAAATAGAAAGAACTATTATTTTTCAGCACTTTTGAATTACATATGAGATTTTTATAAAGATCTTTAACATAATTATACACATAACTATATTCACCATCTAAACACTAAACATCTTCATTTTGACGATCAGAACCACATACATTATAAAATTTATTGTAAAATTGAAGTTGTTCTTCGCATTTCAAATGAAGATTCTAAAAAAGGAAAATACAATTTTAATTATATACATTGTGTAATGATTATTATGACGAATGCACCTTCTGTTTGTTTTCAAGAAAAACGGAAAATTCCAAATATATACAATTGTTACTTCACCAAAAGTGAAAGCATACATGCTTAACAAAATTTTCATAATTTAAAGTAGTAGCAGCCATTATAATTGAAAGAAATGAACACTATTGCCGATATGTATATAAGTAAATATAGTGAAGTACTTCCTTAACATGATAATGTATAAAAGAATTTTTTTTTAAATTATTAATATATGTATATATATATACAATATGCACGATGAAATAATTTTTCCTGCATATATAATTTTAATAATATTATTAATATTATGCAAATTGAATATTTTTATTACAATAAAATTATAAAAGAAAAGAACCCATGGAATTATATAATAGAAATAAAATGCAAGATACTACATTAAAATAGTCTTTTATAAATATTTTCAAAGAAATTATTTAACACGCATTGGAGATAAATAAACAAAGTTATTCTTAAATGCATAAAT
>FLRD01001151.1:0-19168 GCA_900088485.1 Plasmodium ovale wallikeri
TATAAATAGCTACATATTTATTTATCAAACCTGCTATGGTCTTTGTTATTATGTATGTAACATACAGCTTTTAATGTTTATTAGAAATATTTTTTATAGAAAGAATTCCGTCTAATTCCGTCTTTACGTATGCAAAAAAAGTACTATGAGTACAATAAACATTTTTATAATCGAAATTATGATAATTATATTTCGTTGCCAATAGCCTAATTTATCATCTTAAGAATTGACAAAAGAAATAAAAAAATATATAACCCATAAAGATATTTTACATTTAATATTTTGTAAAGGATTTTCTTAAGAAATATTAAAAATATACATATGTAAATAAATATTGTAATGAAAATGTTACCCCTAGGGTTACTTCCATTTTTAGAGAACACACATAATAGTACACAAATCAATTACAAAAAAAAAAAAAAATATATATGTTGCGCATATATTTATTAATGTATTAAAAAAAATTACGCATAATATATTCGTATATAAGTATTATAATTATTAAAATATAGGTTTACATTTAATCCTTAAATTAAGGAAAAGTTCATAGAATTTGTTAATAAATAACTTGAAATTACACAATTAATAATACAATAAATTAAAGTTATCAAATATCAAATTATAAACATCAAAAATGGTACTATAACAGGGAATAAATTAGGAATTTTTTTTTCTATATTTTGATTCATCCATAATACATAATATATAAATAAATATTTTTAATAGAGAATATAATACATTATAATCATATATATATATAAGTTGTAAGCCACATAAGAATAAAGCATATATTTAAACATGTATAAATATATGTTGTGAATAAATTATTATGCAATGAATACTTATGTTATTAATGGATTTCACTTTATGCTTTTGAAAAATAAATTATTACGGGTATAAAATTATTGTAGATTTATGCTCGTACCTTTTAAGATTTTTTAATCACAAGTTATTGGGAAAATCAGAAAAATAGTAGATTACGAATTTTATATCTCTTCTTGATACATTTTTAAATAAAGAGAATTCATAAAAATAATATTAGATTGCGTATTATTTAATTTATGGATTATAATGAATTCATAATAAAATAAAATTTTTATATTATTATATAGCATAATGTTTGAGAACCTGTGTATACAATATATGGATTTGTACATCATTAATCCTCTATTTTATATTTTTTGCATATTGTATACTCATAAGTACTATAATTAAGTGAATAAATAAAAATTTTACTTGATTTAATTTATAATAATGCTTATGTTTACAATCGTAATATTAAATAAGTAATTCATAGGTATATATTTAATCTCGTGATACCAAAAATTATAATATATAATAGTTATATAATAAAAAGTAATTCACCAAAAGTTCGTTTTGGAATTTAATATAGAAATTAATATATTTATTTTTTAAATAGATACATTTACTCATGTTATTATGATTTTTATTTTATATTAGAATGTTGGATTATGGCATTAGATATTAATATTAGTTAAAGTAAAAGAAAAGCTTATTCTGCTATGCATGCAAATAATATACGTAATGATATAAATACTTATATATGTTAGATATGTGTTGTTTTTATTCTATGCTTATTTTATATTATAATTATATATCTAATGATTCTTGGAATACCAACTTTTTATACAGATTATTGAGTATCTTGGAAATAGTTCTTTATGGTAAGAAAATGATGAATAAAAAAAAAATAGCATGCATTAAGAAAAAATTATGCATAATTCTCACACCATATTTACATTATTAACAACATAATTTGGATATGTACTCACTTAAATATTTTTTTTTTTTTTCATTTTTATCTAATGACAATAGGAGGTTATGTTTCATTAATTGTGCATTTAAAATTACTTAAATAAAAAGATTTTATTATTTACTGTTTATATGTGCATTAAAGAAGGAAAAATATGAGTTATTTGAATAAAAAATAATTTATGGAGGAATAAATAAATTAATATATCTTAAAAATGTAATGTTAAAAAAAAAATGAAAATAACGATATGGATATTGTATGATATATAGAACATAATAAAAATATAGATACATACTTAACATAACAAAGAAAGATATGATTATATAATATATGTTTAAAAGGAAAATGTATTTATAATATTAATATTTATTTTTGTGTATTATAAAATATATTTTAAACGAAAAATGTTATATGCTATAATTTATACAATCTTTATTGTCACATCATTTATTTTCCTTTTCTATAAAAAAATGTTTGAATATAAAATTATATTATAATAAAAAAAAAAAATCATGATATTTTAAATATTTTTATTATACTGTTTCAGTGATATATCAAGAAATATTGAAATATTATATGTAAAAATAACCATGTCATTTCATATAAATAAGTTTAATTTCCTTAATGGTGCACAAAATATATTTCGAAAATGATATTTAGTATGTGAAAAAAAATTATTTCTATTATTGATATTCATATAGAATGTTTTTTTTTATTTAAATTACGGCTTTTCGCATAATACATCTATAAAAGTTTTTATTTATAATTTATATTTTGGGGGGATAATAACTGAGAAAAAAATTTTTACTTAATCGAAAATGAGCGAATAATATATAAAATTGTAAAATGAGTTTATTTTATTATATTTGAATTGTGTATTCTTCTATATTCTATATTATTTTGTGCTTCAAATATATACCAAAAACTATTTCAATAATAATGTAGTCTTCCTAAGCTATTATAATAAAAATTCACATTACTATTTTAATTTCTTATCAAATATATTTTTATAGTTAAAATGCATGCACTTAATAATTACATTTTTTTATGATAAGTTATGTAAGAATATGTATTGCTTAATGAATATGCATAATACCTTAAATATATTTATTGAATGTGAATAGTTTATTTTTTTTTATGTTATAAAATACAATTTTTTATAAAGAAGCCTTTTAATTGCTTACGAATTATTATTTTTCTTAGAACTCTCTTTTTTGTTAATACACTCTTTATTGTTACAGTGTATTTAAAGTGTTATATATATTTTTGTACTTATAATGTTTGTTATTAAATCATAAATGCGTAAAATATATGTACAGTTAATATAAATTATTTATATTTTTTCCTCATATATTAATAATTATGAGAAATTTAATTAAATACATCATATATTTTATATTTATATTTTGCCACAATATATCATAGTATTTCAATTACACAATATAGAAGCAATGGAAAATGTAGAAGGGAGAAATAAATGGTTGCAACACGTTCATTTGAATATATATGGAAATGACTTAAATATTTGTTCGTGGATTAAATATTGCACCTCAATGGGATACAATATTCTGATCAAGTAAAGAAGTGTAGTCCATTACAATATTATTTCCCATTAAAATTATTATAGTTATTATAATATGAAATATATTATATTAATAATTTCAATATTATGATATATTAATCTTCTCTTCGATGAATTTTAAATTATTTTTTTTAATATATTCATATATCCACCTTATTTTATTATTTATTTTTTTTATATTTATTTTCTCGAAGTATTTGGATATACTTTAAATAAATATGTGACTTTATATTAATTACCTCAATTAATGTTATTCATTATTTATTAACAATAAAATTTATATAGGCTGATATGATATATAGTTTTCTGCGCTGTCAGCAAAAATATCACCTGATCCTTGTGTATAAGATGAAAATTCATCCATGTCACTTATACCACTTTGACTGTATCCTCCAAATTTGCGAAACCAGGAACCTATAGGTGTATACTAGCATAGTAAAAAGTAAAATAAAGCATATGCAATATATTTATTTATATTTTTGTTCATGTATAAATTGTTTACCGTTTCGTGCTATATTCATATATGTTTATAAAATATGTACTTACTCTATATAAAGCATTAGCAGTTAACAAAGCTGGAGCTACTCCAAGAACTGAATGACCAATTTTTGTTCCAGTTTCGAAATTTTCTTGTGTCATCTCTTTACCGGAACCAGTTTCAACTGCTGGTAATCCAGGACTAAGTACATGATCTCCAGCTCCTTGTTCTTTTCCTGGAGGATTATGCGAAGAACTAGCTTTTAAAGGAGCTCTTTTGGCTTCAATTTTACTATGACATGGTAATTCATATAAAACATTATAAGGACTGTAATTTTTACATTTTATATATAATTCAGGACAATCATATTTGTCATTAAAACACGAATTACCAAAATGGTCATATAGTGATTTTTTTGATTCAATTTTTTGATAATATTCTTCGCATTTTGTTGAATAGGTTTTGGCCGTTCCATAAAGCGCTGTATAGTCAACATAATATTCGTATAATTCTCTTATTTTTTTCCAATCCACGTGCTTAAAAATATTGAAATCAGGCTTACATTTGTTATAGTATGATGTTTTTTGTAATTTGGAATTAGGATAACTCCATATCATCTGGAGACTCCCAAAAGCAATTTCAATCTTTGTAGTATTTTCAGCACCAAAAATATTGGCTAATGTATCATATATCCAATAATTCAAAAGATTGCAAACATCGTATTCTGAATTACTATCTCTGAGTACTGGATATTTATCTAAATATCTTAGAATTTTTTCACAAATTTTTTTTGCTTCATTTGGATAATTATAAACATTACTGGTATCACATAGATGACTATAATTGGATAAATCTGAATTATCTTTTTTAATATCATTATAAAACTTCTCTGAGGGTAAAGTAATTAAAGGCACCCCTGAAAACTCCTATATATACAGTAAATAATGTGGATATATAAATATTTGTTATGTTCTAATTTTCTTTTTATGCTTTTTCAAAAGTAAAATATTAAAATAAAAGTGAATATTCTATAATTAAAAAAAATAAATGAATTTCTAAATTACATCGGGTGCCTCAGGACTTTCACCTGGCATGATCTAGAGTATGTGAAATTACTGTAAAGTTCTATTATTAAATTTTTTTAAATCTTATTTTTCAATATATAAATTTCAGAAAAACAATTTTTATATAAGAAATACTTTAGATATAGTTTAAATTAATAAATAAATTTGATTAAATATTATTAAAATTAGTGTAATAACTTATATTTTATAATTATGGTTTATTGTTCAAGTGCACTTTTATTACAATAAAATTTGTAAATGAATTATATAATAAGCATAAACAGTATAAATAGAAGTGTTTTATGTAAAAAATACCATATAATTTTAGTAAAAATAAACTATTATTTCAGCTGTAAAAATATTTTCAAATTAATTAATTATGAATATATTTATCTTAAAATTCCAATAAATACATAATACAGAAAGTAACGAAAAGGAAAATTATTTAAATATGGCATATCATTGGATTTATATTTATCCACTGCTGACGATTCTTATACATGTAAATTATAATAGAAATAATTTCTTTTTAAATACAAAAGAGAGAGTATTCATTTTTAATTGTGACAAAATAGCTAAGAAATATGAAGATTGGAATAAATATATATTTATAACAGATTTGTCACTAATTTCAATGTATATATAAATATTTTTTTTTTTTTTTTTTGTTCATTTAATTAATATATTAATTAAAAGGACAAACTAAAAATACATAAGAATATATACAACTTATATGATAAGAACGATATTTATTAATACTTTAGGCATTAAAAAAAATATATAGATATATTACTAATTCTATGCTGTATAATTTGTTTGTAAATTTTTTGCAAACTCGATATATTTTAATACAAGATAAAACACATTTTGAAATTAATTAAATATGTGAAAAAAATATAGCACAATATATGGTAATTGTTAATATATAAGGATTATGCATAATATTATTTCTTTTATATCAGATTAAGAAAATAGTTTTATTTGCATTATTTTGGATTATTATATAAAAAATATATATCAACTAATGTAATATTATGATGTTAATAATATTTACAATTATATGTAGAAAATAGTAATACTTATTCTTATATAAGTTTTCAAATAATATATGAATATTTCTAGTACTTTCATTAGTTAATATTACTTATGTCATGAATATTTAATGGTATAATTGTACAACATTTTATAATGTAAAAGTTGAGCCCTATTTTATCCTGTTCGTATTTAGTGTGTACTACATAAACAAATAAGAGAAAATTTTTTATGTATACTTATTCAACATTAATAATAATAAGTATTACCTGCATTCATATGTGTATTCCATACCATGCATTAAAATGTGTCTTTTTATATATAATTAATTAGTATTGCCCTATAGTTATTAATACTTTTTATATAATAGTACTATATGAAAAAGTGTAAAATGTATAAATAAAATAACATATTTAAAAAATAAATAGATTTATAATATTAATAAAATATAAGTTAAATTAATTTAATGAAAAGTAAAATAATAATAATTATAATGCATATTGTGAACGCTGACAATATTTTTACGTAGTATTATTATCATTTTATAACTGTTATATAAAATTGCATTTCAGATATGTGAACATTACTACATATATTGTTAACAAAGAATTAACTGTTTCCAAATAGTGTTATATTTAAATTGATACATAAAAAGTATTAATTAATAATATGGATTTTACCTTTTTAATATAAAACATTGACTGAAGATAAATTCGTGCTTTGTAAAAAATGTTCAATGTGATATGCATTAAATATTGAAAGAACGTCGATATTCAGTGTTAAAAGAAATTAGTGTTCATAATTTTTTATTTTCTTTATCTTGAATTTTGTATATTTATGCATATTTTCGAGTATCAGCTAATGACATATAATATTATTATTTTTATTATTTTTATCACATAGTACACACTTTAGCAATGTAACAGTGTATTATACATGAGTAAGTAGTGCTACATACATATTTTTTAATTTTACTATTCATATATCAAATATTGAAACAAATTAAATAGTGACTGTACTTATTTGTTTTTGTTTTATATAAATATCATAATTAGTATATGCTTTTAATTTTATCAGATACCTACGTATCTTCAGTTTATATCTATTAATTTTTTTTTTTAATTTGTAAAACAATTCCGTTTTTTATTTCATTTATATTTGTTAGTGTAACTTTATCACTATATTAATTCCATAATAATATTTTTGCTTAACTTTTTTATTTGTTAATGATTTAAAGGAGGCTTCTTAATTAAAGATATATATAAGATTTCCTTGTTTTATATATGTGATATCGCGACATATACTTTTTCACTCCTATTATTGGCATATCATATTTTTCATTTATTTTGTTCAATGGTTATTCTTCAATGGGTTGTAAATTTTTTTTTCTTATTTCATTGATTCTTTAAAAAATGAAACCTGTATATCTTATTTGAATTTCCTCAAGACATGTTTATTTTTTCCTGTAAATATATACGATATTATTTTTTTTATTTTAATTTCATTAATATTTTTCACGTTTTTCGTTATTAAATTATTATTTAGTGAATCCTGATATGTTACATTTTTATCCTTTGCAAATTTCTTTAAGGACACTTTAAAAACAGAAGCTCTTATTGATTGGCATTAATCTTTACTGCATTTGTAGTCTCGTATATATATATTCTATAGTAGTCTTAGTTGTGTTCATCTTTCTTTTTAAAACAGCTATTTTTTACTGTACAATTCATATATATTTAAATTTCATTTGGGATATGAAATATTAGTTATTCTAAAATGTCAGGTGTAAAATGATTTCTTTTTTATTATGAAAAAAACGGTAATGCTGATGTATTCTGTGGTTTTACCTGTTTTCTTTGATACCTTTATTTTTTTTACGAAAATGAAACATGGATATATATAATATATTGAAATGAAAAAATTTTTATAAAGAAAAATCATAGTTAAAGTGAATTATTATAAATATAGTACGTTAATCATATTTAAAATTAGTATGCTTCATATTTCTACAGTAGTATACAAAAAAGCTATGATAAAGAGAGTACACATTAGAAAAATTATAATTAGTTGTATTTTAGGAAGATGGAACAAGTAAAATATTAAATATTTATTCATAAATTATAATTGTATTACTAATTTACTTTGGATAACATGTGCGATTATCTGCTCTTAATATTCAGTTATTAATAATTATTGATAATTCTTATATTCCATATATATATATATTTGAATATAGTGAAAGATGTCATACAAAAATATAAAAAAGAGTTAACATAGAAATATATTTAATAGTGTAGTTTGAAGTAAACTTATCTGATTACTTCAAATGAAACAAATATTTACATAAGAATGCATATGATAAGGCATCAAAAAATTATGATCAAATAAATACTTTTTCTCATAATCATAATAACATTTTTCTACATGTAGCAGTGCTTTAATTGAATTTTATAGTAGAAAATATAAGTTTATACCTGTATATACGCATGAAGAAGGGATATAATGACATATAATGTATTATATATTTATTAATTTTTAGACCTTAATATGTTTCTTAGGAACAACACTTTGATGTTAAGTTACTAAATTATTGTTATTAACATGTCAATGTACTACTCTGAATTATGAAAAATAGAAAACGAAAATTACGTATTCTACGAGAAAGATAATATATTATACAATATCGAAAAAAATTATATTATTAAAATTTCGTTTGAATAATTATTATTGAATTTGTAACAGTAATTATATAATAAAAAGTGTGTCGCTAAATTTATGCATGATTTTAAAGCATAAATTTATTGATATTATCAAGTGTCTATATATTTCTGCTTTAAATTTTTTGTATGCAGCTATAGATTGTTAAACAAATAATGTAAAAAATATTTAGGAGATACATGAATTTTTTTAAAGATAATATATTGTATTAATTTGTTATTTTTATTCTTATAGAGTAAAATATATATATTACACATAATTAAACATGTATCAGGTATCTTTACGTTTTTACGAATTGTATAAATTTACATAACTATTTTATAATTTTATATTCTTTAAGGAAGAATTATAAATTTTGTTTTTAGGAAGTACAACACCACAGGAATATTTACATCTACTTATTCTTAAGCAATGATGGAAATTATAATTATTTTTTAAATAATAATGTATACTATGATTATAATTAATGATCCTTGTGAGAATCATTCTAACATTTACTAATATATTAGTATTCTCCATAGAATATCCTTCTCAATTTTTGTTATTACACTTTTTTCATAATTTCGTGTATTCTTATAATTATATACCATGTATTTACTTAACAGTATAAGGTACTACATATTTATATTGTTTCTTAATGCAATATGATTAAAATTTTTTGAAAATCAGTTAATTCGGTTGTATGTGAATATTAATACAACATTTTTTATATTATTAAATAATATTTATTGTTTAATATTGTAATGTGAATATATTAAATATCGTGCCATTAATTTGTGAATTATTCATAACTTAATTAATTTACTTTATAGGGATTGTTATAGGATATATAAGCTGAAACACATTATTATCCCTTCTAGCAATTTTATAGTGATTTATTTGAATTACTTTTTCATATAATTATGTTTCTATTTACTGCTAGTTTTATTAGTATTTAAGTTATATTATACAATCTATGAATGAACTTTTTTTTTGTATAATCTGAATAAAAATTCAATTGTGTATCATTAATACACACCTTATTATTCGATGTGCTAAGAAATTTGATTTTATACACTTTTTTAATGATCAATGTATCATGTAGCTTGGTAACCAATATATGTTTCGGTTATACCAGGAAGCGCTTGATCGTCATATGTACTTTCTACTAATTCATTTGTTAATTCATCATGTGAATTCATTCCATTTATCCTTCCCCTTAAAAAATTACTTGCCATGGATCCCAATCCTGTGAACTAAAACATAAAAAATAAACGTAAAGCTTGTAGTGTATATATTTCATAAGAGTAAATATTTAATCACGTAAAATAAATAACAATAATACTTAATATATATATTTTATATTTTATTTATACATACTTTATATAATAAGAAGAATATAGATGAAATTCCTAAGATAGGTACAACAGTTCCTATGGCTTTCTGAGAATCTGAATATGCAACTTCTTGAGCAGATAAACCAGAGGAAGAAGTTTCTGTATAATCTCCTTGTAATCCATGCCCACCGCCATCTCGCTCTCTAAGAGATCTTAAATCATCTTTTATATGTTTACATTCTAGTTTTAATAATTCATCTTTGGTATAAATTTTTTGAATATCATTCAATGCAAAACAAGAACGTTGGATTTTATTATTCCTTCCAGCTTCACATTCGCTTTTAACCTGATTATACAAATTTTTTCTTTCCGTAATATATTCTGCAAGTTTTCTGGTACAAGGAATAACATCAGATTTTTTACAAATATTTTCAAGATATTCATAATTCAAAGCATAATCATATAGATTTTTTTCTGTTATATGATCAGTACTTTTAATATATGTACCGAATTGAGAAGGATCACAATCTTTTTCATAGTGTTTAGATTTACGCCAAAGTGTTAATATAAGAATTTTAGTATTTATTTTTTTATTTTCTTCAAGTTTTGATAATCTATCGTATGCCCATAAATTTAAATACTTGCATTTATAATCATTCATTTTTCCGAAAATATCCAAGGCTTCGTATTTTTCTAGATTTCCCTTTAATCCCATACAAAGGAGAGCTGCCTTCGTATATTCACCAGAGTTTTTTCCCAAGTTCTCACACTTTTCATCATTTCCATCATCAACATATTTAGTATCTAACTCATTGTAACACTTATCAGAAGGTAAGTTAAGATTATTGTCATCCTGAAAAGTTACAACACACAAAAGATATATTCATTTATAGGAACTAATTTTATAAGAGATATTTACAGATGAATGTAATGAATAAAAAAATACAGAAATAAGTATATATAGTTAATAATAATAATAATAAGTATATTTCTGAGCCCATTTTTAAGAATTATTTACATAGTATTATATAATTTCTTAATGAAATAATAATATTCTAAGATGTATTCTTATTATAATGTAAACATAAAATATATACTTGCAGCTTATGCTTTTACATATAAATGATTAGTAGATAATTAAAAATATTTCAAAGTATTAAATTATTTAAATATAGACGACTTCACTAACTATTATATAATTTTACATTTTCATTATTAATATTATTAATAACAGCAAAAAGAACATATATAATATAATAAACATTAATATGAAAAAAATCATTTACCAAAAATGCCTTCTAAAATCATGTTATAAAATATTAATTTTTTTTTTTTAAATATATATTATTTAACACTTATATTAATGTATGAACTTTTCCTCTTTTAAGCGTTATTATAAAAAAATAATGTTTAAAATATTTTTTCACTCATAAATGAGCCTTGTTCATATTCAAAATATATCATAGTGATTAAATTTAATATATATGATCTCTATTCTTTCACTGTTGCATTCTCACAATATTCACCTAAGAAATTTATGTTATATTACATATTATGTTAATAATGATAAAATAATTATAACAAATAATAAAATGTATTAAATAAGTTTATTTTATATTAAATTCACAAAAAATAATAATAAATTATTTTACGCTGTATTCTTGAGAACAATTGTAAATTGAAAATGTATAATTATAATAATGATTATGAAAATATATCTCTATTTTCTACATTATCTAATGCATTTTTTTTTTTATTACATAGTAATTCATATTTATACTGAATTTAAATTATTCATGAATTATGAATGGTACATTTGTAGAATATTTTATTTAAGATATTATTTTACTTTATATAATACGTGATATATAGTTAAAAAAAAAAAATAACTCTGCATAAATAATAAAAAAAAAAAATTATGGAAAAATTCTGTGAAATACAAACATAAAATAGTATAATGTATTCTTTCCATATTTCTCAAATTACTTTTTAAATAAACATTTTTAATAATTATATTTTGAGCTTAATATATACCTATTTTTTCATATACTTCTTATCTCTTTTCACTTTTCTTAAATTATAATATTTATATTTCTATATAACTAGTTTTATCCACCCTACTTTATTATATATTGGAATGATTATTTACGTGCTAAAATATGAAATAAAAAAGGTTCTAATTTATATAAAAATTCATTACAGAAGCGTAGAATTGAATAATTAATAATCATAATAAAGTGTATAGAATACCCTTGTATGTTCACTTAAGAAAAATAATATAAGAAATATATATATAAACAGAATTATCTTTATTACTTTCTTAATAAGTATATATAAAAAAGTAAATAACATAGATAAATTAAAATATTTGTTATGGAAACAAGTACTTTTTAATGTAAAATTAAAAAAAAAAGAAAATTAAGATAAAAAATAAAACATATAACTTAAAGTTTCACAGTAATTTACTACATAACTTGAATTCTTATGAAAAGTATTCTTTGTAAAATTAGCTTGGCTTGATGTAAAACATCCTTTCACTTATAATTTTAGAATATTTTAATATTAGAGGACAATAAATTGTAGAAGTAATTTTGTGGCAAATTATACACAATACTATACAATAGATTTATTGTTATAAATATTTATAAGTAATATTTATTAGAAAATATTTACCTTTTTGTAATGTTTATGTTTTTATATACATTTATGAACTTTCTATTTTAAATTAATATTATTTCATAATCCACGATTATCATATGTTACGCATACCTTGTATGGATTCACTTTATCTTTGTATTTACATACTTATATTAATTATAATAAAATCATTTTTTCTTTCAAATGAATATCATTATATCCTTATAAACTTATAAATTATTACTTTTCTTTTGGTTACTATAATTTAATATGTAAATTTTTTATTCTATAATACATGGCACAATTTTTACTTTTCTTTCTATTACAATAATTATTTAATTTTAGAATTTACTGTTGAAACACTAAATGTAAGTTTGTTATGAATATAAAAATGTTATATTATAGTGGAATAAATATATATAAATAAATAATGTAAGCTTATGAATATAATCAGCTTGAAAAATACTATAAATTTTGCATAGGCATGCTGAGATAAATTAATTACTTATCCATATGTGTGTATATTTAATGAGATTTAAAATTGCAAATTTTAGAAATCACCATGGAAAGAATAGTAAAATATGTTTTCCAATAAATGTAATTTTTTGAGTTTTCTATTAAGAACAAAAAACATAAAATGTATTTAATGAATTTTATAATAATATAAGAAATATAAAATAATTAAAAATAAAAGACTAACATATAATTTAACAATAAATTATATTAGCTATAGATTTCTTATAGTTTTATTTTAGCGCATATACCCTTATATATATAAAAATTTAAAAAAAACGTTTACATGTAAATAATGTTTTTTACATATACTCATGATAGTATGTGTTCAAAATAAATTAATTATTTATATTTCTTTTTTAAAAAAAATAATTTTATTAGTGATATCTTATTGTGCTCTCATAATAATTTGTTTATAATAACTGATGCATATAATTCTATTTTACGTCTCAAAATATTTTAAAGAATATCAATAACATACATATATTTTTATTATAGATATATATTAAAATCGATGTCATAAATAAGTAATGAATATAATATTTGTTAAAACAGTTTTTTCTTTATTATTAAGTATGAGTTAAAAAGGGAATCACAGTAATATATATGTACCTATTATATATCCCCATTTTAACCGTTCAGCTCACTAATATTTTGTAACGTCTATATGCATTATAAATATGTTAACAATGAGCAGAACTATAAATTAACATCATTTATATATGTAATTAATTATGAAAATGATATGAATAAATAATTATAATTAGATTGTTTAAAATATTTGTTGTGTAAAAGAAAAAGCTCACATGTATCTAATCAGTTGAATAATTTTTCTAGGAAATGTTTTTTTATCATATGCAAAAAATAAAAAAAAATACGAAAGCTATTATTTATGAATGAATGAATAAATTTATCTTTACAATACATTTACATGTTACTTTCTAGATATCCTTATTATTATATACTTAAATAGATTGATGTCATGCACTTCAATCATTAAAATATTAATTCTTAAGAAATATTGGAAATGTCATTTGAATTAAATATATACATTAATTATTTTTGAAATATTTTTATATTGAAATATAATAAGATACAATTTTTATAATTAAGAAAATGTTGTAATTATTCGTGTATTTAATAATTCATTTTCTATTTATAGTCTAATCATAAACAAATACAGGAAATACTTTAATTGGATGAATAATTATCTATTTTATATTAATATAACAAGATAATTACGCACATCAATAGTGATAAATTAGATATATAGTCATAACAGCATTGTATACGATGATTTATTATGTTTTTCCTTAAACGTAGTTACGAAGAGTATGTGAATGATATACATAGTTATTGTTTAATGTAATTCAAGAATATGTTTATTTATATATATAAATGCATAATACATCCATACAAAACCTTGAATGTTTTAAAATATTAATAGTATACACAAAAAATAAAAAAAAGTTAAAATAATTAAATTGCAAATTTTTTATTAATAGTAAATAATCAAAGAGATAAATTTAATAATATTATAATTTACATTTTTAGGAATTTATAAAAATATTTCCAAAATATCACAATTAACCAATTAAGGGTTCTTTAGAATTATATGAATTTGGTATGAGAAATTTACAAAATATAGTGATAACTTAGAAATATTTTATTTATTTACAATATATTATTTAGTTTAATAGCATAATAGAAATAACATTTACTATGCTTTTATTAAATCCGCATTATAATATATTTTAGTGCTGATAAATTTGTAGTGTACACTATATTTTTTCTGAAATTTTATAATTGTGCAATAATGAATATTTACTGTTACACATATATAATATTCATTTTTATTTTATTTTATTTCCTTTTTGGGTATTTCATATATTTATATATATTTCTATGTTAAATTAATAGATACATAATTACAATATACCTATATGACAATTATTTATTATATAATTTGGTAATATATTAAGGTTTTTTATGATCAACACATTTCTACATTAAGTGCTGTATTTATTTTACTTTTTATGTATGAAAGATAGAGATGGACTAAATGCCTGCTGTGATTGCTTTTCTTTGTTTTTTTTTTATTAAAATATATGAATTAAAGTGTTATATTGAATACACTATTCTTCTGTTATTAAGGTGTGCATTTGTATTTATATATGCTTTTTTATTCATGTATTGATACAAAATATTTATTAGGAAATTATTATGCCTTTTAGTAATACACATATTTTATTTATGTCTATTATAATAATTCGTTCATATATTAAATTGTATTACTCATTACATAATTAGTGTTAAAATTTTCATTAGTTTATCTTCGTTTTTCAGGATACACTTAACGATTTAATTTTTTTTTATTTATCTATAAATAAATTATTTTATGCATTATTTATTTGTGGATGTGTTAATTTCCTCAAATTCGGGTACTTTGGAATTATCGGTATCATATTGTGGCATATTTCGTTCTTCATCATAATTATTTTGGTTATAGGTATCCTCTATAAAATTATCTAAGCACAATTCTTTATGTTTTATAATATCTTCTTTTATACATTCTTCTAAAACCATCATATGAATCTGTACCATCAATTTTTGTATAATATTTTTACTTCTTCCCTCCTCATTCGTTTTTTCATTTTTCAATTGGGTTTCAGTTGTTATTGTAATGTTATTATATTCATTTATACGATAGTTATCTTTTTCTTTATCTTGTGCATATATAATCGACTTAAACCAATCTTCTTTAATAAACATATCTATAAGATTTGCTTGTTTCGATATCCACTGTATCCATATCTCTTTTTGGCTTACTATTGAAAGTGTATCTTGTTCATTTAATGTATTTTCTTGTAATTTATATTTTTTCTCTTTATATATTTGCTGTTCTTTTCTCCATTTATTTTTCAAAATATGAAACCATTCTTCTTTTTTCCACTCTTCTAGAATATTCCTATGGTTTTCTATCCAATTATTCCATAAAATCTCTTGTTTTTGTATATCTTCTATAGTTTTTTCATTTATGTTGTTTATAGTTAATTCGGTATTCGGCAATTTTGAATAATCATCATTTTCGTCATTTATAAACCCACGTAAACATATTTCTAGAAAATCCCCTTTATGTAATTCCCACTCATCATTTCGATACTCTTCTAATACTTCCATGTGCACTTCTATTAATGTTTTTTTGTTCTCCTTTTTTCTTTTTTGCATTTCTTGTTTATATCTGTTAATTTTTAATAATTTAATGTATATATCGTTTTCAATTGTTTTACCTCCTAAATTAGGATCTTCCCATTCATGCACAGTTATGTTTGGAGAATCATATGCAGGTTTTTCGGGTATTATGAATGTTCTTCGTAAATCCCGTTTTTTTCTTTTTCTTCTTCGGCCAAGCACGAATCCGAAGGGTGTATACTTGTTTTTGAGTAATTATAAATACATATATATAATATGAATACTTTATATAGTGGAAATATAATTATTGGGATTAATTATGTATGGAACTTTATTTTTGTTAAAGAAGATTTTTTATTTTACTTTATAAAGTTGGAAAAGTAATGTAACAGTTGCTAGAATTACTAAGAGAGTAGGTATGATATGAGTCAAATGTGGAATACCTACAGGTATAATGCTAGGTTTGTCATTTTTGTTAGTTCTCACTGTGGAATCAACCATTGAAGGAGTTTTTGTATGCACTATAGGAGTATTAACTAAAGCTCCGCTTTTATCAGATGGTGGTGAAACGACGCCTACATTAGATGGGTGCTGAACTGCAACTGGACTTATTGGTTGATCTATGTGATGTGGAGTTCCCTGAACATTACTATATGGAATCGTTACATGCGTGCTTAATGGATTCGCTGGTGCTTTCTGCGTATCCTTTGATAATTGGTTGTCTGTTGTTTGTATTGAGCCTTTAGAATTTGGTAATACTGCGGCAGCTGATTTTGCTCCTGTATCTTCATATGAAGTAATGTTTCAGAATCAAGAATTTTTATATATTTATTTTGTGTTTTTTTTTATTTAGTTTTAATTTTTTTGATATAAATAAGAAATGTCTATGTATAAATAAATTATGGTTAAAGTTGTTAGGTGTTTGCACTTTAACAGGAATTGTAGAATTACCTGCACGATGAGTAGGTGTTGATGAAGTTATTTGTTGGGTATCTGAATATAAAGAATAATTGAAGATGTGTCATTATTTGTTGTGTGATCTACTGTATTTAAGTTTTCTTTTGTATATAAACTTTTTCCATTTTATTCAGGCTACCTGTAGCAGGTGCTGTTACTTTAAACGAACTAAGAGCGGGTGAAGGGGGAGGTTCTTGAGAAATAGTTACACTAGGAGCTTGTTTTGTAGATGATACAGGATTTTGTATTGTCCTCACAGTTTGAATTGTAATCGTATCTGCAGCCGCTGTTGTAGTTGTCATTGTAGCTGTAGTTTTAATTGTATTCGCACTTGAAGATGCAGGTGTTCGTGGCCCTTCACCCGTAGTTACAGCTGGAGGTAGAGTTAGTACGGGATCTTGAGGTTGAGATAATGATGAATGTGCAGGCACAGTTGAAGGTACACTTACAATAGGATGTGTAGTTACAAGTGTATCTGATGTTGTAGTTGCTTGTGGAGCTCCATCTTGGCCCTTAGTTACAGGTGAAGGAGAGAGTTGATCTGAAGGTGAGAATGAACCTAAATTTATAGGTGAATCTGGGGTTATTGTTAAACTTGAAGTTGTATCCTTAACTGTGGGAAACGATGATGATGATGAAGATGTAGTTGCTGTTGCCAAAGTTGAGTGCTGCATAACGGGTGGTACGCCTGAATCCTTTGGAGATGCTTCGGCTTGTACAGTAGAGGGAATACCCTTAGGAGGTTGATGATGTGTAGGAGCTGAATCCTTTTTTGAACCTTTGACATTAACTGAAGCAGCGGGACCTTTAGTTTTTACAGGAGTATCTTGACCAGTAATAGTATCATCTGGTTGTGTCTGAGACGGAGAAGGTATTTGAAAATTAGAAGTAGGAGATTTGAATTTTGAAGATATATCTTCTTCAGGTTTTGTTTTTATACTTGTGCTATCTCCATGTGTTACAGAACTTTGAGTTTTTCATTGAGGTTTTTTTTTAACCGTAGGTAATGCAGGGGAATGTCGGGTATTTGATGGTGCTCTTGCTACTGGTATTTGTGGACTTGTTGGAGGCTGTTTATATTGAATACAGTTCAATTTACTATTATTATATGTCCCACGTGGATCATGTCCTCCAGGGTGATCTTTAGTGCTAAAGTATTTGTCTACAGTTTGAACATTAAATTTATTAACTTTTTCTAAATATTCACGAGTGAAAGATGCTTTTTTTGTTTCTATCCATGAATTATATTTTACACATTCACTATATTCAGGGTTTTTTTCTACAGCTTTTCTTTTCACATCTTTTTCTTTGCAAAATTGTATATGTTTTGATAATAATTGATTGAGGATTGGATTATTTTTGTATTTTGTTGGAAAACACATATTAATAAATCCCTCCTCTTGAAATAATTTATTAAAATATATACTTCTTTGGCTATTCCAGTCTTTACTCCATTTTGCCTTACTACGAGTATCCATGTATTGAAATACAATTCTCTTGTTATCAGTTATAATTTTTCTTATTTCATCGCACAATTCTTCGTGCCTTAAACCGCAATTTTTGTGTCCATATGTATTAATAAGTTTTATAATATCACTCTTGATCATAGCTTTGAAAAAATTAACATCAATATGGTGTGTAAGTGAGGTATACCCTGAATCTTCAGCCATCTTAATTACTGAGTACTAATGAATCATTGAATAGCATTAATGATAATTAGGCGTGCTATTTGTAGGTAAAACAGCTATATCCTTATCCTACAAATTACAAAGAAATAAAAAGTATATAATAAATAATTAAACATTTTCGCGTAATTGTTTTTTATACTTTGATTAAGCATATTATGTGCAAATAAAGGTATGTAAAAGAATATATACACAAAATGTAATATACTATATCTGTCAT